>JARQOC010000001.1:323759895-323772082 GCA_033576535.1 Allobates femoralis
CATGTTAACAATAGGAACCCTTATTTGATATCACCTTCACAATTCTTGCATCCATTGAACTTATGAGTTTCTGGAGAGTTTCTGCTTGTATTTCTTTGCATGATGTCAGAATAGCCTCCTAGAGCTGCTGTTTTGATGTGAACTGCCTCCCACCCTCATAGATCTTTTGCTTGATTATACTCCAAGGTTCTCTCTAGGGTTGAGGTCAGGGGAAGATGGTGGCCACACCATGAGTTTATCTCCTTTTATGCCCATAGCAGCCAATGACACAGAGGTATTCTTTGCATCATGAGATGGTGCATTGTCATGCATGAAGATGATTTTGCTCCAGAAGGCACGTTTTTGCTTTTTGTGCCATGGAAGAAAGTTCTCTGTCAGAAACTTTATATACTTTGCAAAGGTCATTTTGAGATATTCAGAAACCTTAAAGGCGCCTACCAGCTGTTTCCCAATGATTCCGGCCGAAAACATGACTCCTCCACCTCCTTGCTGACGTCGCAGCCTTGTTGTGACATGGTGGCCATCCACCAAGCATCCACTACTCCATCCATATGGACCATCCAGGGTTGCTCGGCACTCATCAGTAAACAAGACTGTTTGAAAATTAGTTTTCATGTATGTCTGGGCCTACTGCAACTGTTTCTGCTTGTGAGTACTGTTTAGGGGTTGCCGAATAGTAGATTTATAGCAACACAGCAAGCCTTTGAAGGACATTACAACTTGAGGTTCGAGGGACTCCAGAGGCACCAGCAGCTTCATATATCTGTTTGCTGGTTTGTAAGACCTTTTTAGCATCTGCTCTCTTAATCCGATGAACTTGTCTGGCAGAAACCTTCCTCATTCTGCCTTTATCTGCACGAACACGACTGTGCTCAGAATCAGCCACAAATCTCTTCACAGTATGATGATCACGCTTACGTTTTCGTGCAATATCTAATGTTTTCATCCCTTGTCCAAGACATTGCACTATTTGTTGCTTTTCGGCAGCAGAGAGATCCTTTTTCTTTCCCATGTTACTTGAAAACTGTGGCCTGCTCAATATTGTGGAACATCCAGTTTTCTTTTTATTGGGCTCACCTGTCAAACTTATTATCACAGGTATCTGAGATTGATTTCAGTGATCCAGAGAACCCTGAGACACAATACCATCAATGGGTTTCATTAAAAAAAAAGAAAAAACCCTATGACACTTAAAACCAATTTGCATAATAATTTGGAACGTGGTTTATAATTTGCAGTAAGCAAATTAACAATGACAGACTGCTACAGAGCGGAGAGGACCCTGTCCTTGTGGACTTACACTCTACGAGGTTCAGCGTATTCCCATCTTCATGTGTAGGAGAGTTAGTAAGCTGTGAAAGACCAAGAGAAGAGGTTAGAGAATGAAGATGAGTAGCAGATTCTGAGAGTGGATTATCAATGGAGGATGGAATTGTCAGAGGAACTGGTTTGTTATGCTTGGAGAGTGCTACAACAATCAATCCTAACCAAGTGAAGGCTTTGAAGAGTCCAGTGGTATGGAGCTCAGAGGAAGAAAACATAAGTAAATCTACCAGGAGCATAACCTAGAAAGCATATAGTGAAGAAAAGAGTAGACCAACACATCCACCTTGTCTGCTCTCAGGTGTGGAGGTATGTGAAAATTGTATGCCACGATACGAGAAAGCAATATCGGCGGTGGTGCCCAGAGGCTGCTTCCAAGTTTCAGTGAGAGCCAGAAAGTTTAAGGGAACCTGAACTCTAAAAATGAGCCCTCAGGCTCTTTTAACCTGTGCCTGCACCATGGTAATCCATTTCTATCCATCCCTTTGTGTCCATAAAGCGCTATTGTAAAGTTTATAAAAGTTCTTTTTTTACCTGTGGATCTGCAGCTTCTCATTATTTCTCCCCGCCGCCAACGTGTTAATTATGCACGCCCATATGGGCGTGCTATAGAGCAGAGACTGTGCTTGTGTTGCAAGGTGGCGGTAAAGGCAATATGACTTAAATTGCCGCCTTTTGCGGCTTCTCATATAATGAAAAGCTGCATAGCCACCGGTAAACAAAGAACTTTTATAAACTTTACAATAGCGCTTTATGGACACAAAGGGATGGATAGAAATGTATTACCATGGTGCAGGGACAGGTTAAAAGAGCCTAGGGGCTCATTTTTAGAGTTCAGGTTCCCTTTAAGAGAATTGAAAAGGAAGAAGCCATGGATGTAAGGGAATTTGTTGCACTCTGAATTAAATCAAGACCAGAGAAGGTGAGCATTTAATATTAATAAGAGAAGAAGGGTGTCTGTGTAGAAGGAAGAGAGTTATATTTACTAGTGAAAAGAGGGTCAAGGGAAATGTCAACAGTTACTGGGAGAAGGACAATAAAGAGAAAGAGCAGGTGGTTCTGTGATTTGTTCAAAAATTTTATGTGCTGAATGGTGTAATGGATGGTCTGGAGGTTTTCTCAAATGTGAATAGAGCCTGTGAGCTGAGCAAGGGAGTATGGGAGGAAAGGGGGACTGTTCTGAAGAGAAAGCACAGAATGTGTAAGGCTACGTTCACACTCTGCATACCGTATATACTCGCGTATAAGCTGAGTTTTTCAGCCCAAAAATTGGGCTGAAAAGTTCCCCCCTCGGCTTATACGCGAGTCACTGTATACTGTATACACTGTATACAGTGTTTACAATATACAAGCCGCCCCATCAGTATACAGGCCCCCCTTGCTGCACAACCTGTAAAGGAAGAGATTAGTATACTTATCACTGTCCCGCGCCGCTGTCCCGCTGCCGTCATCTCGCTCCTCCGTCTTCATCCAGCGTCTTCCGGCTTCCTCCGGTCGGCGCAGGCAATGACGTCATTGTCTGCGCGCCAGATGAGAAAGCCGGAAGAAGACGGAAGACGCTGGATGAAGACGGAGGAGCGCGATGACGGCGGCGGGACAGCGGCAGCGGGACAGTGATAAGTATACTAATCTCTTCCTTTACAGGTTTGTGCACCAAGGGGGGGCCCTGTATACTGATGGGGGGGCTGTATACTACCTCTGGGGCTGCTGTATACTAACTGGGGCTGCTGTATACACCATGGGGCTGCTGTATACACCACTGGGGCTGCTGTATATACCATGGGGCTGTTATATACCTCTGGGGCTGCTGTATACTACCTCTGGGGCTGCTGTATACTACCACTGGGGCTGCTGTATACTACCACTGGGGCTGCTGGCTGTTATACTACCACTGGGGCTGCTGTATACTACCACTGGGGCTGCTGTATATACCACTGGGGCTGCTGTATACTACCACTGGGGCTGCTGTATACTACCACTGGGGCTGCTGTATACTACCACTGGGGCTGCTGTATACTACCTCTGGGGCTGCTGTATACTACCTCTGGGGCTGCTGTATACTACCTCTGGGCTGCTGTATACTACCACTGGGGCTGCTGTATACTACCACTGGGGCTGTATGTACCACTGGTGCTGCTGTATACTACCTCTGGGGCTGCTGTATACTACCTCTGGGGCTGCTACTACCACTGGGGCTGCTGTATACTACCACTGGGGCTGTATATACCTCTGGGGCTGCTGTATACTACCTCTGGGGCTGCTGTATACTACCACTGGGGCTGCTGTATACTACCACTGGGGCTGTAAATACCTCTGGGGCTGCTGTATACTACCTCTGGGGCTGCTTGTATACTAACCACTGGGGCTGCTGCTGTATATACCTCTGGGGCTGCTGTATACCACACTGCTGGGGGCTGTATACCTGTGCTGGGGTCCACCCTTGGCTTATACACGAGTCAATAGGTTTTCCCAGGTTTTGGGGGCAAAAGTAGGGGGGTCGGCTTATACACGGGTCGGCTTATACACGAGTATATACTGTATTTGCTGCGTATGCCTGTGGTTTCCTGTATTTACGCTGCGTTTTTTTACGCGCACTTAAATGCAGTGAAACGCAATTCTGTATACGCAGTCCAAGAAACCCTTTGGGTTTTGCTGAAATGCATTCACATGTTGCGCTTTTGTGTGTTTTTTACGCACGCGCTTTCACTGCAAAAGCGCATGCGTAAAAAGAATGGACATGTCAATTCTTTGTGCGCTTTTCTGTGCGCTTTTCCCATTGCCCACATGTTAAAATGTGCTCGGGAAAAGTGTGCAGAAAAAAGCGCACTAAAGCACACTATGTAAATGTAGTTGCACTTTTTGCCGCATACGCACGTAAAAAAGCGCAACTGCATAAAAAAAGCGCAATGTGTGAACGTAGCCTAAAAGGATTGTAATTGTGAAAGAAAAGAGCAGCTAGAACTTCAGTGAGGCAAAGAGATATGTAAAACAATCCAGTACAATTGACAAGAAGCATGTTTGTTGAATATCTTGCATGGGTTACCCATCATGCTGCCGTATTTAACTACTGCACATGATTTTGCACTTAAAAAGATATTGCCCACTAACACACATGCTCCCAGCATATGTGCTTCCTCTCTAGGCCACATTGGAGTATAAGGCTCAAGGCACACTGTGATGCATCAAAAATGGAGCATTTTTGATGCACGACAGTGATGCGAGTGTTGTACGTGTGGTGGTGCAAGTGTGGTCCGAGTGTGGTGCGAGTATGGTGCCAAAGTGATGAATGTGGTGTGACTGTGGTGCGAGTGTGGTCCTTGTGCAATGCGTTTTTAACATGGTCTTCATCATGCTGTATAACGTGATAGAATAGATAGATCAGGTTTAATAGTCTCCCGCTGCTACTTCCCGCCTATTAAACTAATTGCATATTCACTGCACTGTCAAACAAACAGCCAATCACAGGAGCTCACACTCTGTTAGAGCCTCTGTGATTAGCTGTTGTAGTCGGACTGGATTTCCTCAATTTGAACAGTGAATCTGCTCGGTTGCCATACACATTAGTGTATGGCAAACAACCCGGCGTTATAGGGTGTTAAATAAATAATTATTGAAAAAAAAACCGCGTGGGGATTCGCAGCATTTTTAAGTCTAGCCCAATGCCACCCTCAGCTACCTAGTTTCCCCTTGTCTGGCAAAAAAAAATGTGTGGGCTACGCCCTATTTTTAATGCCAGCCAAGGTAAAACTAGGCAGCTGAGGGCTGGTATTCTCAGCAGGGTGAGGGCCCATTGTTATAGGCCCCCCTGCTAAAGAATAGCAGCCCGCAGCTGCCCCTGAAAATGGTGCATTAATAATAAGCGCCATTTCCAGGCGCCTTACCAGGCTCTTCCGGCGGCGCTGGTGGCAGTTGCACGCTGGGTAATAAAGGGGTTAATACCAGCTTTGTTTTTTCAGCTGGTATTAAGCCCGAGATTTCCTAATGTCTGGCCAAGTTTGACCCAGCCATTAAGAAACTCCAATAAAGGGTTAAAAAAAAGACACCACACAGAGAAAAAATATTTAAAAATAAAGAGACAGACACCATTAGGGACTCCATCTTTATTACCACCACGCATCCCTCCCAACGATCCAGGTCTTCTCTCTTCTTTCTTCTCCTGTCTTCCCTCTTCTTGTTGAACTGATTCAGCTCTGCTACATTACACAGCAGGAGGCAGAATTGCGCTCCCCGTGCTGTGTGATGAGTCAGTGACACTGTGTGCATTAAGCGGTGATGTCACACCCAAATTATCGGTTACTTTAGCAACGCTAAGCATTGCCGAAATCACAGCGGCTTATGAATGAGCCGACTCATTCATAAGCCGCAGGATTTAACTCCCTGCTTACTGATCACAGCAGCGCCGGTAAGCAGGGAGTTAACTCTGCTGTGACCGTGGCTGCTATATGTGCCGCTCATACTGCAGCCGTGGTACCAGATTTTCATTTACATGTAACTCCAGCACAAACATGCCCCTGGATGTTCTCTGGCTGCTACAAATCAGTGATATCTAGTTAACCCTGCAAAATGTTGACAGGATGTATATTACAAACTGTCAACATTTTTCGCTTAGTACACATGTAAATGATAGAAAAAGCCCATACAACCCTTTTAAGTTCAAATGAGCAATAAATGTTCCCCATTATGATTACCAGCAGAGGTCTCAGCAGTCAGACCACCTACAATCTAGAGATTGTCACCTATCCTGTGAATAGGTAATAATTCCTTATTAATGGAGTACCCCTTTACTTATCTGGTGGCAAAACTGTTGTAAAATTATACACAACCATTCTGAAATGTATTTACATCAGTCTCATCAGATCTAAGATCTTAGGGTACCGTTACCCGTCGCAACATTGCATGCAATTTCACTTGCAACTTACTGGTTGCAGTGAAATCATGGACACGTTCTATTTTGTTGCCATGTACAGTCATGGCCAAAAGTTTTGAGAATGACACCAAAATGATATTTTCACATGATCTGCTGCCCTCTGGTTTTTATTTGTGTTTGTCTGATGTTTATATCACATACAGAAATATAATTGCAATCATATTATGAGTACCAAAAGGTTATATTGACAGAATGAGTTAATGCAGCAAGTCATTATTTGCAGTGTTGACCCTTCTTCTTCAGGACCTCTGCAATTCTCCCTGGCATGCTCTCAATCAACTTCTGGACCAAATCCTGACTGATAGCAGTCCATTCTTGCATAATCAATGCTTGCATTTTGCCAGAATTTGTTGGTTTTTGTTTGTCCATCCGTCTCTTGATGATTGACCACAAGTTCTCAATGGGATTAAAATCTGGGGAGTTTCCAGGCCATGGACCCAAAATCTCTATGTTTTGTTCCCTGAGCCATTTAGTTATCACCTTTGCTCTATGGCAAGGTGCTCCATCATGCTGGAAAAGGCATTGTTGGGCGCCAAACTGCTCTTGGACGGTTGGGAGAAGTTGCTCTTGGAGGACATTCTGGTACCATTCTTTATTCATGGCTGTGTTTTTAGGCAAGACTGTGAGTGAGCCGATTCCCTTGGCTGAGAAGCAACCCCACACATGAATGGTTTCAGGATGCTTTACAGTTGGCATGAGACGAGACTGGTGGTAGCGCTCACCTCTTCTTCTCTGAATAAGCTGTTTTCCAGATGTCCTAAACAATCGAAAAGGGGATTCATCAGAGAAAATGACTTTACCCTAGTCCTCAGAAGTCCACTCCCTGTACCTTTTGCAGAATATCAGTCGGTCCCTGATGTTTTTTCTGGAGAGAAGTGGCTTCTTTGCTGCCCTACTTGAAACCAGGCCTTGCTCAAAGAGTCTCCGCCTCACAGTGCGTGCAGAAGCACTCACACCAGCCTGCTGCCATTCCTGAGCAAGCTCGGCACTGCTGGTAGTCCGATCCCGCAGCTGAAACAGTTTTAAGATACGGTCCTGGCACTTGCTGGTCTTTCTTGGGCGCCCTGGAGCCTTTTTGACAACAATGGAAGCTCTCTCCTTGAAGTTCTTGATGATGCGATAGATTGTTGACTGAGGTGCAATCTTTCTAGCTGCGATACTCTTCCCTGTTAGGCCATTTTTGTGCAGTGCAATGATGGCTCTTTAGAGATAACCATGGTTAACTGAAGAGAAACAATGATACCAAGCACCAGCCTCCTTTTAAAGTGTCCAGTGGTGTCATTCTTACTTAATCATGACTGATTGTTCGCCAGCCCTGTCCTCATCAACACCCACACCTGTGTTAATGGAACAATCACTAAAACGATGTTAGCTGCTCCTTTTAAGGCAGGACTGCAATGATGTTGAAATGTTTCTAGGCAAATATTGACTTAGCAAGTAATTGCTGTTAAGCTGATCACTCTGACATTCTGGAGTATATGCAAATTGCCATTAGAAAAACTGAAGCAGTAGACTTTGTTAAAATTAATATTTGTATCATTCTCAAAACTTTTGACCATGACTGTACAAATGGAACAATGTGTCCATGATTTCACTGCAACCAGTAAGTTGCAAGTGAAATTGCATGCAATGTTGTGACGTGTAACGGTACCCTTAATGACAATGTATGCAGTACATAACATGAAATCAGCTTACTTGATCTCTTTCACCCACAGCTGTGCTTTAGCACAAGGACTCCACAGCACACCTGATCTGTACTGGAGATCCCCTAAAACCATAATAGTATGATATGTTGAAATATTGACCATAGAGTCAGTAAATCAAGATTTTTTGGTTTTGGATAAGGATTTGCTTTAAAGTATATCAGGAAAGAATTTCCATTACCCCTGCAGCTGTGTAAAGAAATCACATCCTACAGCAGAAAGAAAAATGTTTCCATTCACCTTAAAACCATAACATGCAAAGCAACATATTCTCTCCTTAAATCCCATGTATATATTGTGTCCAACAGAGCCTTGGATCTTGGTCAGTTCTTCTCATCAGAAAATGCTTACTTGCTCTATTTTGATGTCCAGTGTTATCCGCAACTTTACGCAAAATGAGTGAATTATGTAAAATACTCGCCAGTCTAAACTTTATGGAAAACATCAAGTTACAAAACACAAATTGAAGTGCATTGAGAAAACACAGAATTTCTTTTTTGAGCAAAGCACTCTGGGGGTATATATTTTATAAAGGAGAAAGTTCTAGAAAATGTTCCTATGAATACTTTTATATACCGTAAGTGCAGGACAGATAGGGTAGAAGGGGCATTTATACAATTAATAACATACTCTCATACAGCAGTATAGAAACAACAATTCTTCAGTTGGTGGAAATCTGTGTGTGTGTGTGTATCTACACTGGCAATCAAAATTAGAGAACAACACAGAATTTCCTTAATGTTAAGGTCATTGTGTTGTCCTATGTGAAAATATCCTAACATGACTAAAATAGCAGTATTTTAAGCTTATTTCATAAATTGAATATATTCTAAAGCACAGAATAAAATGTAAATGAGATAAATGAACAAGAACCCTGATCAAAATTAGAGAACACTTTCGGATGCCTGCAAATTATTGGTGTTAATCTGTCTGCTAATTTTCTTAATTATCTGCCAAACCATATTTAAAGGGAACCTGTTACCTCCTTTGGGCATTTTAAACTATGCCCACCAGCTTACACATAATGTAAATAGGGTTCTAGTAACCCCTATGTGTGCCAAGACTGACCCCTCATACCTGTGAAAACAACTTTTATTGTGTCCAGCAGTGGCCTCGTAGGCTGCTATATGGTGACTAAACCCCTCGCCACCTCACCGAGCTGCAAAACCCGCCCAGCATATTTTAAACTTTCCGCCCCACCTGTGGCCGGCATTTGAGTCACAAAAGCACTCGAGCCTGTGCAGTGGAGCGGGTGTCTGCGCTCCATAGAACATAGTGCAGATGTCTCGCGAGACTTCACTAATCTCGCGAGACCTCGGCACTATGCACTAACACCTGTTCCACTGCTCAGACGTGAGTGCCGCTGTCAGCGCCGAGGTCTCACGAGATTTGTGAATTCTTGCGAGACATCTGCACTATGTTCTATGGAGCGTGGACACCAGCTCCACTGCGCCAGCTCGAGCGCTGTGGTCCCTCAAGCATTGGCCAGTGTTCATTTGCTGGTTTCCCCTCCCCCTGGCTTTAAATAGTCTTCCCTCTTCTCTCTCAGGTGCTGCTGATAGCTACTTGCTCTAGGTCTTGGTGCTGTGCTGATGCTTAGCTGCTGGGCTAAAGTCTGTCCTTGGGAGAAGCTGTGATTCCTGACCTGTGGGTGGAGGTAGGGGCCCTCAGCCTAGGGCTAATCAAGAGTTTTAGGGTACAGGGTGGCGGCTCGGAACTCCTCACCATCAGAGGTACCTCCGAGATCAGGGCGAGCCAGGGACCACATCATCAGGGTCAGATTAGGCTCTCCTGACCCCCTTTTGCCCAATTCACCTACCTGTTACCTGATTCCCTTACTTCCCAAGCGTGACATTATCAGCAGCCTATTACCATTTTTTTTTCACTGAGCCATTATGTCCCAGACATCCTCTGCAGATGCCTTCTCACAATTGATGCAAACCATCTCAGCTGAGGTTACTGGTCTGTGGACACAGGTGGTGCAGCAGCTGCAGCAGGTTGTGGGGTATCTGGCCTCGGCTCACGCCCAGGCCATACCTGATCCAAAGATATCTCTTCCAGATAGGTTCTCTGGAGGAAGAGATAAATTCTTGGTGTTCAAAGAGGCCTGTAAACTTTATTTCAGGCTTCGGCCCTGTTCATCTGAGAGCGAGGAACAGCGGGTGGGGATTATAATCTGGATCCCCAGACCTGGGCCTTCTACCTCCTGACCGACTCACTATCGCTGCGGTCGGTGGACGGGTTTTTTGCTGCTCTGGCTCAGGTGTACGGTGATCCAGATAGGGTGACTCTTGCTGAGTCAAACCTCTATAAGCTCAAGCAAGAGTCACGAGCAGTGGTGGAGTACTGCTCGGAGTTTCGGAGGTGGGCGACTGACACCCTGTGGAACGACCCTGCCCTCAGGAGTCAGTTCTGTCTGGGTTTGTCAACTAGACTGCAAGACACCCTGGTTTAGTATGCCGCACCTGAGTCATTGGAGACTGCGATGTCCCTAGCCATCAGGGTAGACAGACGTCTGAGGGAGAGACCGAGACCAACTTTGTCCCCTGACAAAGTTCCTGACCCGTGAGTGGAGGTAGGGGCCCTCTGCCCAGGGCTAATAAGGAGTTTTAGAGTACAGGGTGGCGGCTCGGAACTCCTCACCATCAGAGGTACCTCCGAGATCAGGGTCGAGCCAGAGACCCCATCATCAGGGTCAGATTAGGCTCTCCTTACCCCCTTTTGCCCAATTCACCTACCTGTTACTTGATTCCCTTACCTCCCAAGCGTGACACCTTGACCATATAGCAGCCTTCATGACTCAATAGGAGGCCACCGCTGGACACAATAAAAGTTGTTTTCACAAGTATAAGGGGTTAGTCTGGGCACAGACAGGGGTTACTAGAACCCCATTAACATTATGTGTAAGCTGGCAGGTACAGTTTAAAATGCTCAAAGGGGGTGACAGGTTCCCTTTAGCTCACTGCCTAACTTTCCAGTTTGCACTCACTTAGCAAAAATGATGTGCCATTCCAAAGTGACTGAAACCCTCCAGCAGCAGGTTGTCCAGATGAAGGCCAAAGGCCACCCTCTCAGCCATAGCAACAGAAGTTGGTCGTTCCAGGTTTCAGAGTTATAGAATATTGCATCTTTACAACATCACAAACACTTTCAAGATCCCCAAGAAGACTGGTTGCCCTCGAAAGAAAAATGCAAGAAAGGACAGGACAATGTGGAGAATCCCCATGGATAATCATTTCAACACTGTAGCTGGAATAGCTCGCCAGTTCAGCACTGAAGAGGGTAAGGACCTATCTCATCATACAGTGTCACGATGTTTAAGAACATTTGAACTGAAAGCCCACTATTCAGTGACCAAACCTCTCATTAGCAGAAAGAATCAAAAGGCTAGGCTCACATTTGGTGAGGAGCATGTTGTGAGGACAGAGAAGAAGTAGTTCACAGTTCATTTTAGTGATGAAAGCAAGTTTAATTTATTTGGGTCTGATGGGAATCATTTTATTCGTTGACAAACTGGGGAAAGACTGAACCCAAAGTGTATGAAAAAGTCAGTGACAGGTGGAGGAAATGTCATGGTTTTGGAAATGTTGCAGGGGTTGGACCTCTCATACAGCTACATGGCAGAGTGAATACAAATGTGCATCTTCAACAACACTTAGTTTCTTATTGCGTTCAGCACTCATTCAGCCAGTAATTTTCATGCAAGATACTGCCCCCCTGTCACACAGCAAAATGGGTAAAGCAATTTCTTCAACTTGAAAACATTGAAACAATGAAATGGCCAGTCCAGAATCTTGATCTAAACCCAATAGAAAACCTGGAAAATCCTTGGTGAGAAAGTTATGGCTAAAAAATCCACAACGGTCACAGAACTGTGGAAGAGACTGGAAGAAGAGTGGCCCAAAATCACACCAGATCATTGTGAGAGAGTAGTGATGTCCTGTGGCCACAGATGTGCTGTTGTAAGCTTCATAACATTTAGTTTTAATCTTTCTCTGTGCTACAGTCATTGTCGTTCTCTAATTATGTGTCACATCGCCGTCGGACTCGCTGACTGTTATATCTGCCTCAGCCACTAGACGTCTCCGGATTTCTTCAGCTAGTGGTGTTGGTGATAGAGGGGATATGTCCTCATTGGGACCTGCTCCTTTGGTTCCTACCTCTGTTGCTGGGCTTGCTTCGCCATGCTTCTCCTGGGGGTGATGCTGGTGATAGAAGAGAGGTCTCTGCAGAT